>OY992883.1:68643244-68685744 GCA_963921405.1 Cepaea hortensis | reverse complement strand
AGTGTGCCCATTTTTATTTATCATTGATCTGGCTCGAGATTCTTCACCATTGCCGGGTTCGTTACCATTCGGGTCAGTCCGAACATGTTTCTTATTATTTCCACGACCAGGAAAAATTTCTGCCAGCATGCTAGGCCAGTCACATGTTTAGGACGCAGATATCTGACCAAGGGAAGTCCGACCCCTTTGGCGAGCCAGACAGAGCCCAGTTGGCCCATGACCTCGTGGTCATGGTTTCCTGGTCTACACCACGGGGAGGTGCGCGTGTATATGAGTGTATAGTAATCGTAAATGGGACATGACTGGGGTTATCTATAAGTGAATGAGTGGCAACAATGATAGAGTATTACCAGCAGGAATGATGACTCGGATACCGCTGACGCCACCAACTAGTTTGTTGATGGAATGGTAGACTGTTGTTGCGAGTTCTTCAGGTGACATCTAATACTGCTCTGAGTTGCGTCCAGACTGACATAATCATTTCTATGGTAATTTTATGTATTTTTATATTCCGGTATTTTTATTTTTTTTAATTTCTAATCGGATTTCGTGTTGAACAAAGAAGATTTAGCCTGCGACTTTGTGTTACCAAATGTAGTAGTATTTAATTTCATAATACTAAATGTGTTAGTGGATTAGGAATGTTGAACTTCGGTTTAAATCCGTATGAAAATAGCTAGCTAATGATCAACATAGGAAGTTACAAGCTTGCAGCTTGTAGTTGAGTGTTTTTGTTTTAACTGTTTCTTAAAAATTAATATTACACTGAATCTATTTTATTTTTATGTTGGAGTTTCCCTTCTAACCATTCTCTGTGATATGTTTGATTAACTTGTTTCTGACATGACATTTGTGCCGAAGCAGTTGCCTGTTTTGGGTTTGTGACATGGTAGGGTCATAATATTTTGTATGCCTGAGTGCCCGCAGGAATAGGTGCCCAATCTTTAACCCACCTAGCAGGCGACGAGTCCAGACGTCGAACCCAACATAATGACATTATCAGCACAGTTTCCTATCAACTCCGCTAACGCCACAGCTGTTTCTGGAGATTAAACAGTCGATTGTCTATTTTTCTTTTCCGTTATTTTTGTTTCAACCTTTGTCTTTTTGTTTTGTAATCCGTTCGATTGTCTTTAACTGTTATTCTGTTTCCAGTTGATTTTCTGCTTTCTGCTTCAGTTTCTAGCTACGGTGTCGATAGCTACAATGCACAATTGTCTATGTTTATTAACTTTATTGGCTTGTACTTTTATTTGGTTTTATTTATTTATTTATTTATTTTTTTGTAGTTTGCGTTGTTTACTTTCTATCACCGCGTATTTGGCTGACATTGTTTTGTTCTTCTGATATGCTATTTTCTTTTTCTACTTGTAGCTGTATTTTCAGATGATGGAGAGTCCCAGTTTCATACAGCTAATTACAGATTGTGTTTCCGCTTTCTTTGTGCTTACAGCATTCTCTTCGGCTCGGATGTGTACCAATCAATGCTAAATGGTGTTCTGTTGATGTTAGATTTTTATATCGCTAATGATATCTGCTGGTTCATTTTGACAACTTTAACACCTGGTGCGGTGTCCACTCTGTTTATACAGTTTCTGTTGCCATTTACGCTTTGTAATATCGTTTTCTTTGTGTTAGTGTGACTATGTGACATAACACACAATTTGCAGGGACACCCGGTCCCCAACATGGAGGTTAGGCATTTAAACTGTTAAGGCCTCTGGAGTGTTTATGCTCCTGGCTACCGTTTGCATTCGCATTTTCCTCATGTTGGACTGGAAGTATATGGTTCCATCGCTCTACTACTGAGCTGAGTGCGTGGCGCAACACTGCGAGCTGTGAATTTCGTGTGAAATGCTTTTACATCTGTCCGCGGTTGTTTGGAGCTTGAACTGCATGGTCAGAATAATGACTGCGTCGCAGAACTGACTGGTGTTGCCTACATAAATGTGTGGCGGCTGGTGTTCTAGTGACTGCCGCTTCCATCGACGATGAACTGTATTTTTCGTGGAGGACTTTTGTGTTGGCACTCTGGCGACGGCATTGTCTACAGTGAAATGCTTTTACATCTGTCCACGGTTGTTTGTAGTGTGAACTGCATATTCGAAAAAATGACGGCTGGCTTTGTCGCAAACCGGACTGGTTTGCCTTATGCAGTAAGTGGCTGCTGGTTGTTTAGTGACTGCTGCTTCCATCGACGATGAACTTTATTTTTCGTCGATGACTTTTGTGTTGGCATTCTGGCGGCGGCATTATGCACAGTGTACCTGTGTGGTCTGTTGGTTTGTCGAGACTCCTGTATACTGCACTTTTCAAATGGAGCAGTGAGGATCATTTTGTGTGATACTCACTGGCACAGGAACAGAGCATAATGGGGACGACCAATTCCTATGCAGTTGGAACCGCGACTAACTAACTAACCAACACACAATTTGCAGGTGGCCATGTTAATGCAACACCGTCACAAATGTCGAAATATACGACGTCTTTCACATTAACTACGTCCTGTCGTACTGGCGAAGTGGATAGGGAGCTGTGCCGATAATGTCACGATCACGGTCGCACTGGCGAAGTGGATAGCGAGCTGTGCCAGTAATGTCACGAACACGGTCGCACTGGCGAAGTGGATAGCGAGCTGTGCCGGTAATGTCACGAACAAGGTCACGTGCAGCTTGTTCACAACGCCTGGGCTGATCGCTTGCCAACATGAGAGAAAGGTTGGCCACCTTTTTCTCCTTGCTCATTGTCACTTGTCGTCCCGGGAGGAAAGTGGAATCGACAAGCACACCTTTAAGATCTATATACTTTAGTAACTCTTGTATGACTTTTGTCTACACTCCCCCCTTTCTGTCTTCCACTCACTATATCTCTCTTTCTCTCTCTCTTATTCCTTCAGAACATACCCTGACAACGGTTTCCTGCAACAATTAATAAAATATTTAATGTTGAAATATATGTCAGTGGTATGTATAGGATGTGTATATGTATTTGGTAGTGTCTTCTATGGTGAGTGCGAGATAGGACTCTGAATGTCTCTGCTCCGTATCGCTTCTCTTTCGTCTGCATACGACCAGTTAACGATACATCACATATATCTATGGACAGCCCTCACCCGGGTTTGCTCCGTTCTGCTTGAGTATGCACGTAATCCAATTATTGAAAGAAAAACACCGGTTCAATGTCTTATCACCAGAAAATAGTGCAATTAAGGTAAGTCACTGAAATCCACATATTTCCTGTTTTTGGAAGTTAGTACCATCCAACACTAAAACCGCACCTCACAATTGTCTACCATTGTATCTAGATCTATTTAATGCTCTACACACGGTCTGCCGTTAGTTTATTCTCCTTTAGTAAACATGGAGACTGTCCGTGAATTAGTTATTGTTTCTTTAAATTTATTTACCGGTCAATATATTCATTTCTATGACCTCTGCCTTCATAATCTGGAAGTCGTTTCCCTGGTTTTCTAAACTTTCTCTGCACACGTGAAGTGTGTGTGTGTGTGTGTGTGTGTGTGTGTGTGTGTGTGTGTGTGTGTGTGTGTGTGTGTATATATATATATATATATATATATATATATATATATATATATATATTGAAAGTCTTTTCCATGGTTTTTCAAATAAAACTTTCACTGCACAAGAGCCGTCTTTCTAGCTTCTCTGAGTATTTCCGGAGTTTTATTGGAACCTGTGAGGTATAATAACCAGGTGATATAAATCTGCATCAGACTAATTCTTATGTGAGAATATGTCTCCCGGTCGTGCTAAGACGCTCCCGAAAGATACTCTGACATAAGACATAAGAGTTCACTAATGTCTAAACTATTAGCTAATAGAAAGAAATGGTAAAAGCCAAACACACACACACCTATTTCCCTATGCTATACTATTACGCTAAGGCTATAGTACCTTATATAGTTTATGTTAGTCCAAGAATTGAAATCCATCAGCACATAAGCACTTCTATCCCACCGCCTTTAAACAATAAGGGATGATTTCTTTTCTATTACAGGACACATAAATCCAGTTTTCCGCCAAGTTTGGTAGCACACACTAACTACAAAAACAAATGTCCACCAATTTATACCGAGTGTCCAATTCTCTGTTGTTTTTGATCCACAATCAAATTTTCCGTAATTCCCCACATCAAAAGTCTGTGAAGTCACGTAGTCGTTAGTTGCCCGCTTCGTGCTCCTGCCCGCTCCGTTCTTCCGCTGGTCCCCTCGTTCAACACTCGTCGCAGATCAAAGAGTTCTAACTCTTTGATCACCGTCTACGTGTGTTCCCCCGTTGGTTCCCCAACCCGCTGTCTCCGAGTTGCTTTGTCCGTTGAAGTCGATGGGCAATGACCCCTCACACTGTATCCTATTTTTGTACCATTCGGTCAATGATCTTCAATTTATCCTCATCTTAGACTGACGTACTCGATTGTTAACCCTCCTCCTACATTGCAATTAATCTTACTATTAAAGTTCATCAGGGAATCATTAACTCACAGTATCCCGTGACACTCATGGCGCTATCACATCACAGACCCGTAGTAGGAAACTGCCTGAGGCAATTAAGAAGAATGTGTTCTTCTCTGTTGCTACCCGTCCACCCTTCCATATTATCTTGGTCCGGCCCCTCTTTCGCGTACGATGACACAGTGTGCAGATGCTATTTGTTACGATATTACACATGAGTGTCTAGAATCATACGTCTAGAATCTTCTCTGCTAGCGATTGTCTGATTTCCTGGTCGTGAAGCTTTGTGCTGGTAGCACTGAACACCAGGTCTTGAAGCCTTGTGCTGTTAGCACTGAACACCAGGTCTTGAAGCCTTGTGCTGTTAGCACTGAACACCAGGTCTTGAAGCTTTGTGCTGGTAGCACTGAACACCAGGTCTTGAAGCCTTGTGCTGGTAGCACTGAACACCAGGCTCTACGTGTTTTCATATCAACTCTACCCTTGCTTTGATCAAGTTTAGATTCTGGGCCTTGCCGTCGTTGCTTCCCAGAAAATATTTTGAAAATTGTCTGGTTTCAGTTTTGTTACGCTGGGTCTACTGGGTTGACCCCAGAGCCATACTGGTAGAAAACACAGAATCCTGTCACTGCTGGGAATTGAACGTGGACCACTGTCTTGGCATTCAAGCGCCATCATCACTAAGGTTTATGTTGAGATTGTGTTTGTATTGACGTCATTTAAAATAACGGATGTCCACGATTTGTTCGGTAAGGGGTATTCGTGATCCGCCTTATCAGTGTGTGTCCAATCTAGAGATGTACCCCGAGTCGACCATATGACGCACTATGCCCATATAACTAGATGTATGTATGATCGAGCGTCGAAGTGCATTAGAGTGTCTAGAAGGCAGAGTGTCCGAGCACACGGGGGTGTCTGTGAGGTCCAGCCTCCGAGTGATATCCGTGTGCCTTAACGTTAATTTTCCTGATGTTCTCTGATACCTACAGTTGTTATGTTCTCTTCGATTAGTCCCTGTCAATATCTTTAACGTGTATTGCATCATTTTGGTTACATGACCTCAGTAAAGTAAAAGTAAATGGACCCCTCTACGCGATGTGAGGTATATATATATATATATATATATATATATATATATATATATATATATATATATATATATATATATATTCATTCATTCATTCATTCAGTAGCATGTCCTTTGCAGAACCTCGCTCCCATAACAACCTTCCGGAAAACCTCTCGATCATAAGCAAGATGTCCCGCGTCCGATACATACACCCATCTATATATCATCCGCCACATCCTGCACCCATCTTCACTTTGCCCGTCCTCTTCCTCTCTTCCCAGGCATATACCCCTCCATTATTGTTCTTTCCAAACTTTCGTGACGTTTCAAGTTACCGAAATGTTTCAATTATATATATATATATATATATATATATATATATATATATATATATATATATATATATATATATATATATATATATATATATATATATATATATATATATATATATATATATCCCCCGATGGTGTTTCCACCTTGTCGTGGTGGGGGAGCTTGAGTTTCTCAATAACCCTGAGAGCTATGCCGGCGGTAGCGTAGCTACCAGCAGGGCCTCCCAAGCCGGACAGGTCAAAGGGTAGAGAACAGACAAAGATAAACACCCTGGTCCTCCAGGTTGGGGGTTGAAGCGTGGGGTTAACATCCCCACCTTTGTAAAAAACCATTTTGTTACGAAACAGATACATGAGCCTCGAATTCGGACTGACTTATTTGGACATCGACCTTGGAACGTTGCACTTAGAATCAACGACTGGCAAGAGAAGGTCAACCAGAGAGACGAATGGAGACGGATTGTATCTGCAGCAAAGAACCTCAATGGCTCCGAACGCTGAAGAAGATATATATATATATATATATATATATATATATATATATATATATATATATATATATATATATATATATATGTGTGTGTGTGTGTGTATGTTTATGTGTGTGTGTGTGTGTGTGTGTGTGTGTGTATGGATTACCCATGCCGGTCTCCCTGGTCTAGGGGTTACACGACTTTTCCGTAATCCCGTATACTCTCGTGAGTAACGTGACGTTACGCGAGAATCAGTAACGGTTCTTGACTTACGGGGTATGTGTGCCGGTCGCTCAGAAAGCAATGGCAAACTACTGAGCGTAATCTTGCCAAGAAATCAACAATCAGCTGAAAGATGCTGATGTTGACAGCAATGTCCTGCGAACAAACCAAAAATATGACCCATGTTTTATAGACTAATGGGGTGTGTGGTGGATATTAGGCTTGCCGTTGTTGACTTCCCTAGTCATTTCCTGGTATCCATCTTAGGATCGGTTGACTAGTAGTCGAAGTAACTTTTGTAAAACTCACCTGAACGTGAATTCGAATTCATGACCACCATGACCCCAGTGTCTGTATCACGTGCGTGTGTACGGGGGTCTGATTACTGGTTTCACGTCTTTATATTTTGCAGTTATCTCCCTTTAAATGAAGCGCGGCGCCTTGGGTTTCTCCAAAAGTACAAAGGAAGGATCACGTGCACGGCTTGCATGTGCTCGACACATTTAGGATGCCAACTCTGTGCATACGCAGTATTTCTCAACATGAAATACACTTCATATGAGGGAAGGATTGAGGAATTGTGTATTGCGACATAATTAGCTGTTATTCTGATCTAGAAGAGTATATTAATCAGGTTACATATCATAATGTAGACGACTGAAGGTGAAACATATGTTGTATGGATGGTATTTTTTTTTTTTTGCATATCCTTTACAGGACATCGCTGTCAACACCAGCATCTTTCAGCTGTACGTTGATCTCTTGGCAAGATCACGCTCAGTAGTTTGCCATTGCTTTCTGAGCGACCGGCACACATACCGATGTGATTCGAACGACTGCTGATTCTCACCGTCATCACGTTACCGACGAGAGTATACGAGATTACGGAGAAAAGTCATAACCTCTAAGCCCCGAAGCCGGCATGGTATAGTCGTCACAATGCTGAAGTGAAAGATGGGTGCTCGTCGTCTAGTCAGCATATATCCCAGCATTGGCACACAGACAGTGACGCAGCAAGAAGTCAACACAGCTGCAACTTTATTTGTCTGTGCAACTTCTTGAAGAGCCTGGTCTGGAGCACACAGACAGTGACGCAGCAAGAAGTCAACACAGCTGCAACTTTATTTGTCTGTGCAACTTCTTGAAGAGCCTGGTCTGGAGCACACAGACAGTGACGCAGCAAGAAGTCAACACAGCTGCAACTTTATTTGTCTGTGCAACTTCTTGAAGAGCCTGGTCTGGAGCACACAGACAGTGACGCAGCAAGAAGTCAACACAGCAGCAACTTTATTTGTCTGTGCAACTTCTTGAAGAGCCTGGTCTGGAGCACACAGACAGTGACGCAACAAGAAGTCAACACAGCTGCAACTTTATTTGTCTGTGCAACTTCTTGAAGAGCCTGGTCTGGAGCACACAGACAGTGACGCAGCAAGAAGTCAACACAGCTGCAACTTTATTTGTCTGTGCAACTTCTTGAAGAGCCTGGTCTGGAGCACACAGACAGTGACGCAGCAAGAAGTCAACACAGCTGCAACTTTATTTGTCTGTGCAACTTCTTGAAGAGCCTGGTCTGGAGCACACAGACAGTGACGCAGCAAGAAGTCAACACAGCTGCAACTTTATTTGTCTGTGCAACTTCTTGAAGAGCCTGGTCTGGAGCACACAGACAGTGACGCAGCAAGAAGTCAACACAGCTGCAACTTTATTTGTCTGTGCAACTTCTTGAAGAGCCTGGTCTGGAGCACACAGACAGTGACGCAGCAAGAAGTCAACACAGCTGCAACTTTATTTGTCTGTGCAACTTCTTGAAGAGCCTGGTCTGGAGCACACAGACAGTGACGCAGCAAGAAGTCAACACAGCAGCAACTTTATTTGTCTGTGCAACTTCTTGAAGAGCCTGGTCTGGAGCACACAGACAGTGACGCAGCAAGAAGTCAACACAGCTGCAACTTTATTTGTCTGTGCAACTTCTTGAAGAGCCTGGTCTGGAGCACACAGACAGTGACGCAGCAAGAAGTCAACACAGCTGCAACTTTATTTGTCTGTGCAACTTCTTGAAGAGCCTGGTCTGGAGCACACAGACAGTGACGCAGCAAGAAGTCAACACAGCTGCAACTTTATTTGTCTGTGCAACTTCTTGAAGAGCCTGGTCTGGAGCACACAGACAGTGACGCAGCAAGAAGTCAACACAGCTGCAACTTTATTTGTCTGTGCAACTTCTTGAAGAGCCTGGTCTGGAGCACACAGACAGTGACGCAGCAAGAAGTCAACAACAGCAGCAACTTTATTTGTCTGTGCAACTTCTTGAAGAGCCTGGTCTGGAGCACACAGACAGTGACGCAGCAAGAAGTCAACAACAGCAGCAACTTTATTTGTCTGTGCAACTTCTTGAAGAGCCTGGTCTGGAGCACACAGACAGTGACGCAGCAAGAAGTCAACACAGCTGCAACTTTATTTGTCTGTGCAACTTCTTGAAGAGCCTGGTCTGGAGCACACAGACAGTGACGCAGCAAGAAGTCAACACAGCTGCAACTTTATTTGTCTGTGCAACTTCTTGAAGAGCCTGGTCTGGAGCACACAGACAGTGACGCAGCAAGAAGTCAACACAGCTGCAACTTTATTTGTCTGTGCAACTTCTTGAAGAGCCTGGTCTGGAGCACACAGACAGTGACGCAGCAAGAAGTCAACACAGCTGCAACTTTATTTGTCTGTGCAACTTCTTGAAGAGCCTGGTCTGGAGCACACAGACAGTGACGCAGCAAGAAGTCAACACAGCTGCAACTTTATTTGTCTGTGCAACTTCTTGAAGAGCCTGGTCTGGAGCACACAGACAGTGACGCAGCAAGAAGTCAACACAGCTGCAACTTTATTTGTCTGTGCAACTTCTTGAAGAGCCTGGTCTGGAGCACACAGACAGTGACGCAGCAAGAAGTCAACACAGCTGCAACTTTATTTGTCTGTGCAACTTCTTGAAGAGCCTGGTCTGGAGCACACAGACAGTGACGCAGCAAGAAGTCAACACAGCAGCAACTTTATTTGTCTGTGCAACTTCTTGAAGAGCCTGGTCTGGAGCACACAGACAGTGACGCAGCAAGAAGTCAACACAGCTGCAACTTTATTTGTCTGTGCAACTTCTTGAAGAGCCTGGTCTGGAGCACACAGACAGTGATGCAGCAAGAAGTCAACACAGCTGCAACTTTATTTGTCTGTGCAACTTCTTGAAGAGCCTGGTCTGGAGCACACAGACAGTGACGCAGCAAGAAGTCAACAACAGCAGCAACTTTATTTGTCTGTGCAACTTCTTGAAGAGCCTGGTCTGGAGCACACAGACAGTGATGCAGCAAGAAGTCAACAACAGCAGCAACTTTATTTGTCTGTGCAACTTCTTGAAGAGCCTGGTCTGGAGCACACAGACAGTGACGCAGCAAGAAGTCAACAACAGCAGCAACTTTATTTGTTCTGTGCAACTTATTCAATAATGTTCTCCTTTGAAAGGAAAAAATTATTGCAGATAAGTCACACACCGAGCGTGTGAGACGTAAGACGGTGCATGATAGTGGTAATGACCACGTGTTTACATGCACCCACTGTGATCGGACATTTACAGCGCGAATTGGCCTTATCAGTCACATTCGCTACCGCCATAGGTAAAAATTATTACGCCTTTATAAAGCACAAACTATCATCTGTCAACACGGCAAGATGCCAATGTAATGTATGTATCTTATTCAAGTGCATGGTCTGGAGCACTTAGACATTGTCGCGGCAAGAACACTTTTTTTTTTTAAATTTTGGACCAAATGTCCAACTGATAAGCTGGTTTTGGATACATACATACATTTACGCATCTCTCGGCCAGACTGTTTGAGAAAGCCAAGACCTGGCCAGTCTTCTTCACTCTAAGCAGATTTGCCCTAGTTTTACAGCAGCGGGTAAATGCGTAATGCCACATGGCATGGACTATACGAACAAGAAGATAGAAAAAAGTATATGTGATGACCAACAATTCTGCTACCATTACAGCGGTATCTACAATGGGGTTTCCTTTACCCTAAGTTTCTTGTGTCCACATATTAATCTGCTGTAGAATGTCAAACAGCTGGTTAAACATCTGATTTTCCTGGCACACATATAGGTGCTTGATTTTATAGCCCATTAATTTAATGACCTCCGTGTTTCCCCTTTAATTTATATTGCTATGTCATTTCATACCAGAAACCCAGTAAAATTGTGAGATATTCTCTATCTTAGCATAGACGAAGGTCAGTTGTTCACATTTGCCGTCAGGCGTAAGGCAGCTGGAGCAGACGGGAAGGGAGGAGGGATGCAATGTTTTGCTTTGATCAAAATGTATGGCCTGGACTGCGTTGATTCTGCTGTGGCGTAGACTCTTAGTAGAATATATACATCTGATGATGTGCCTTCCTGTAGGTCTATAGCCAGAGTTTGTTTGACTGTGGACACACAGAGGTCGCTGACTGGGCTTCAGTCTCACAAGATGTCACAACCATTGTATTTGTTGTCTTCTTATAAATTCAGTGCAGTGTTACCTACGGTATCTCTAATTTCATAATATCTGATTCTGTGCTCTAAAGCCGACAACCTTTCTCATTACAAGAGTGATTTGTGTCACCTCTAGAGATTTAGACAGCCTCGAAACCACTGAGGCCCATAATTCACAATTATGTCTGCCTAGTCCCACAACATACCACGCGACTGCGAGTGGCCATCCCATAATTTAGTCAAGGAACAGCAGCCTGGTCGCACTAGTTAAGTCAGATCAGTTCCGCCATTTTAGGCCTGACTGGTGATTTCCACAAGTTCCTGGTCATGTCTGAAATAAATTTGCAATCAGTTCGACCAACCAACCGACCAGAAGGCAAAGATGGTAGCCACGCAATGTTTTCGTAGGAATATATGACCATTTCTGTTAACAGAGATCTACTATATTCTCTAGACCAGGGGTGGCCAACACGAGGCCCGCGGGCTCCATGCGGCCCGCCGGGAGTCATGTTGCGGCCCGCGGAGCTTGGTCAAATGAACATAAATTTTAAATTTATTGTTCACATCACCAAACGAACACTACATCGTGAGTCGTTCGTATCATATATTTTAAAATTATAGCTAAGAGAAATTTATGCGCTAGCATTGGATGAAAGCACTGGTATGGCAGATACTGCCCAACTGGCAATTTTTATAAGGGGTGTTGATGTCCAGTTTAAAAAGACAGAAGAATTAGCGGCACTGTATCCACTAAAGGACACTACTAAGTCACGAGATTTGTTAGAGGCAGTTACATCGACATTGAATCGCTTTTCGTTACAACTTAACAACTTATGGTGCTCCAGCAATGGTTGGAAAACACGAAAGTTTAGTAAAATTGATTGAAAATGAAGCTTCCAAAGTCGGTAATGCTTGAATACTAAATTTTCATTGCATTATTCATCAGGAGTATTTATGTTCGAAGTCCCTTAACATGGTCCATGTCATGAAAGTGGTCATCAAAATAGTGATCTTCATTAAGTCGATCGGGTTGAATCACCGTCAGTTCCAAGAATTTCTAAAGTCGTTGAACTCATATTATAATGACGTTACATTTTATGCAGAAGTAAGATGGCTGGCCAGTGCCAAATTGTTGAAAAGAGTGTTTGATTTGCAGCAAGAAATACAATCATTCTTTGCAAGCAAGTAAAACAAATATCCCAGAGTTTGAAGACAAAGAGTGGGTTTGCGACTTTGCATTTCTGTTTGATATAACTAGCCACTTAAATGACGTTAATATTTGTCTACAAGGGAAAGATCAATTGATTAATAAGGTGTATGATTATATTTCTGCATTTCAAATGAAACTTGGTCTTTGGGAGCAACAGTTGAGGATAAAAAACTTTACTCACTTTCCTACATTGTCATTACAACCAGACGTCACACATGATGCGCTTCTTTTATATCTGGCTTAAACCTCGAATTTGAAAACATATTTCAGGATTTCAAGAAACATCATGTGCTTTCATGTGCATTTGCAACGCCATTCGCGGTAGACGTGAATGTATTACCAGGAAGATTACAAATGGAACACTGTGAAATGTGTTGTGATACACAGTTAAAGCAGAAATTCCATCAAGTTGGTTTGGAAAAGTTCTATAAATCGTATTTGAACAAGGATAAATATCCTGCGTTTTACAAACATACTCTGTCGATGGTTTCGCTATTTGGAAACACTTATGCGTGTGAACGGCTTTTTAGTCGCATGAAGCACATCAAATCAAAAGTGAGAACATGAATTACTTATATTCATTTGGAACTGTTTGCGTGTCGCGACAACATGAGTCGAGATCAATTTTGATGCACTCTGTTCTGCAAAACAAAGTCAGATTCTCACTTTTAAATATTTTTAAATTGTCTAATAAATATGTTTGATTCTCAGTTATGTTTTATTTTCTTCAAAAACATAACTATACCTATTTCTTTTTTTTCTTTTTTTTTTTTTTTTTACATTAAACCAGGAAAGCGTTTGACCACGATCTCACCTACTGTGAAGCGACGATGTGGTCGAAGCTGTAGCACGCTTGCTTGTTTACTTTAATTAACACAAAACAAAAAAAAGAAACACAAAATAGGTGCGTGGCCCGGCAGGAAATATTATTTCTTAAATTTGGCCCTCCTGCTGAAAATGTTGGCCACCCCTGCTCTAGACTGTGGATCGTGCACTGCTGGTCCAGAAAGTTGTATTTTTCAAGACGGCAGACAACTCTTAAGTTGTAAAACTGTCCCTACACCTTTCTATCAGAACAAAAGACAAAAAAGCAGTTTGTCACTCTATTCTACGGTACCATGCCACGTGGTAGGGAGAGTGACTTGGGCGTTCGCTGTCCGTCAGGATGCTGTGTAACATAATAGAAGCCTCTGTGTGGTGCTGGCCTTCTCATTGGGTAGTCCCGGGTGCTCATTGCGCACGTAAAAGAATCCCGCTGCAGATGGAAATCGTAAAGTATGTGGAATAAACCGTTGAGCTAGTAACATTCCAAAATTAGTCAACTAACTCAAACCAGGATATGTGTAGAAGGTGTGATTCTGGCATACGCTGCCACCTCAGCCAATGCTGTGGAGTTCGTGCACAGAGCTGAGTTTCTTGTAGCTGCTCTAAAAAATGATTGGGGTAGTGTTGGATCCTTCAAGAGTGTCAAAAGTTCTCGCTCTCTACACATGCAATTCCACCTTTATCTACACATGAAATCTATATGTTTACCTATAAGTAAAATATTTAGATTTATCTACAGTGAAATATTCGCCTTTATCTAAACGTGATATCTCAAAGTTTATCTACACATGAAATCTTTACTTTTACACACATCTGGCAATGACACCTTTATTAAGACGTTTATCTATCCAATTACATCGTTATCTTTATCTACACGTGAAATCTTTAACTTTATCAACACATAAAATATATAACTCTACACATGACATCTTTACATTTATCTACACATAAAATCTGTAACTTTATCTGCACATTAAACCATAACCTTTATCTTCTATTGACAAATTTAATTGTATCTACATATGAAATCTTTAAACTTTACCGACAGATAAAAGCTTTAACTTTTTTTACCAATGAAATTTTTACCTTTATCTACACATGAAATATTTAGCTTTATCTACACATGCAATCTTTGACTTTACCTACACATACAATCTTTAACTTTATCTACACATAAAATGCAGTATCTACTTTTATCTACACTTGAAATCGCCTGGATTTCCAGGCTCCTATGTTTAGGACAACAGAACACTTAGGATAAACAAACAACGTCATATAGCAGAGGGTTGCCTCTATTTATAGTGCAAACCGATTATATCACACATACACACACACGCGAGCGCGCGCGCTCAAACACTTCCAGTGGGTTCCAAATGTTGCTGTTATGTAGCAGGGGGCGGGGTTGGAGTGAGCGCCCAACCTTGCATAAATACCTCAATGACTCATGCATTCATCACCTATGTAGCAAAAGTCCAACTCCTGGCCTTCTTGTGGCGGAACTGTTTTAACTAACAGGATAAAGGGCGGCGGCGAGTCACTGGCGCTGAGAAATAACCAGAAAGCTCTAGATGTGTATGCACGCGCAGACACATGGGTGCGTGCCTACACACCTAAATTCGAGTAAGACAACAGTCTACTCTAGCAAAGGAGAGGTGCTGAAGACGGAGGCAACCAGCCAGGAGGCGCACCACAGAAATCAGGATGCTACGCAATTACGCGTAATGAAATATGTCGACTACTGCTAAATATTATGGTGCTCGCCCTGCTTTGGACCCCCTGGCAGTTTCAGTGCCGGGCCCTATGTCTCGAAAGGGTCCAACCACAACTACTGGAGGTCCTTCTCAGATGTCATGTGGAGCCAGGGGACCTGAGAATAGAGCGTCTGGCCATATCAAACAAAGATTTAAAATAATGCAGTGGAATGCGGAGGGGGTCAGCAACAAAACAAAAATAGAACTAGAAAACATCTTGGACCAAGAAAAAGTAAGCATATGTTGCTTGCAAGAAACTCACCTCAACGAAAATATAGCCTTCAAAATCAGAGGCTACCAGTGTTACCGATCTGACCGAAAAGCCAGGCGAAAGGTTGGGATACCGACCCTTGTAAAACATAACATCACTGCTTCCCAAATTGAAGTTTACATGGAAGGGGCTGAGTATCAGACTCTTAAACTTAAGACAGGCAATACAGACCTACATCTGTTCAATTAATAATGTCCAAGTGACCGACCACAGGAACTGGACACACTACCATTAAAATAAAAAAAAATAATTGTGTGTGGCGATTTCAACAGCCACTCGCAGAGCTGGGGCTATGATCTCATGGACCAGAGAGGAGAGAGACTGGAAGACTGACAGGATGAGAATATATTCATCTTGATTAACAAGCCGTCCGACCCACATACTTTCTATTCGAGATCATGGCACACTACAACTACACCTGACCTGGCTTTTCATTCACTAGACCTGGAGTGGAACATTACACGAATTATTGGGAAATAGCTTGGTGGCAGTGACCATCGGCCAGTCTTTCTAACTGTAGAAAATGAGCTTTTAAGTGAAAGCAGCACCCTCTCGAGGTGGAACTACAAAAAAGCAGACTGGGCAATGTAAAAATATCGCACCAGTATACTGGTTAGAAACCTGAACACCAAGAAAGACATAAATAAAGTAGTTGATGAGTTTGGGAAATGCATACTACAGGCAGCACGAGAAACTGTACCAAGAGGAACCCGTAAACATTATAAACCCTACGGGAGTAGTGAACTGGAACAGTTGCATAATGATGTTGAAGAGTGTAGAAAGCAATCAGAGGCTAAACCCAACCAAGAACACCACAATAAATACCAGCACGCAAAAGCCAAATTATAAAGAGCCAAACTGCAGGCTAGACGGGAAAACTGGCAGGAGAAAACAGGATCTCTGAACTTTGAAAGAAACACAAGGAAATTGTGGAAGCTAATAAAACAGCTTAACGATGAGGGTATGGGGAGAAACTCAAAAATCGCACTACATAAAAACGGAAACATCTTAACAGGAAAGCAAGCAGCGGACCATTTTGCGGACTCATTCGCACAAAATAACAATATCGAAAATAGTCCAGGGAAACAACAAGAGATTCGAGAGAAATGGCAACGTACAGGACAAAATTAAACAGTACATGAGGCACCTATCACAATCAGCGAACTGGAGCTAGTCATATCAAACCTGAAAATGAGAAAGTCACCAGGGGCTGATGGTATCTCCAATGAAATTATCAGGAACCTAGGGACAGAGGCCAAAGCAAAGCTGTTGCAGATCTTCAATAAAAGCTGGACCCTTGGCAGTGTTCCACAAGCCTGGAGAGAAGCAATCATGATACCCCTCCTAAAATCAGGGAAAGATAGTTCCATTGCCTGCAGCTACATACCAATTAGCCTGATCAGCTGTCTCTGCAAAACAATGGAGCACATCATCAATCACAGACTGTAGTGGTACATTGAAAATGAAAACATCCTTGTGCCACAGCAAGTTGGCTTTTGGCAGTACTACTGTACGGAAGATCAGACAACCTATCTCTTTCAATAAATTTAGGATGCATTCTGTCAGAAGTCCACCGCCTACCGCCTAGATGAAAGTATTATTCACTGGCGAGCAACCCCACATAGTCAGAAACTGTCTAGGAACAAAGTCTATATGGCTGAACTATAGATTAAGCCCTGAATATCCAACGTACAGCTCCAAGTGGCTCGTTACAAAATTGAAATGAACTGTGCTGAATATTCGCCAAGGAATAGGAAAGAGAAGGTTAGCTAGGATAGATTGTTAAGTCTAAATTTAAGTGTAATTAACAACTATCCCAGTACAGGTTTTTCTCCCTGACTGCTCCCTTCCTTGGTGTTTAAGTGAACCCCCACCAATGTACACACACAACACGTATGCACAATTGGAATTAATATAATGACAGAACTATGCGTTACAATACTACATCATTTATTCACTAATCATAATAGACATCTGATTTCAAGATGATGATGATGAAATCATATAACATTGATAGTGATGAAAAACATTACATAACTTCAATTTTACTTGAACTATCTGGATCTGTGGTCCAGATCCCCTCTCTCCAGTAGAAACAAAGAACAGCTTGCTGGTATTCTGACTCCTGTCAGTCCTGGCACGACCTAGTCGTCACTCGTCCTTGAGATCTTAAACATAGGCGCTCTTTGTGAGAGCTTGAAAGAAAGTCAAGAATGTGTTATATCTAGTTCTACATCAGTGCAATCCAAAGTAAAACATATTCTATTAAACACATATACAACGACCAGTGTCAACAACCTAACTTTGACAGGCACACATGGATTCTTCTTTTGCACCACACGAATGATAACTCGTACGTCGTACAAAAGGATATCAGTTTATTCGGGACTAGTTGCAAACTAGCTCCGAGAGCTGACAATTATATCGATCACATCAAGCATGGCAATATTACATCACAACATCATCTATGGTACGATCACTGCACTAGTCTAAGCCCAAGTCTATCACCATTGCTACTGTCCTGTAAACAAACAAAGTATTCTGGGCGAATACTACGATCCGTCTTCTACGCTGTCAAGTCCCCGTCTGCCCGACTTTCGTGGCGTGTACAGCCACGCGTCGTTGACCCTTCGTGCGTCAGCACGTTTGCGTGCTTGGTAGTCTAGCACGCGTTTAGTGGCTTGTCAATTGTCACTCTTCTAGAGTAACCACTATTAAGGGATACTCCACGTGGTACTGGTATCCCCACTCTATTCTGGGTAACTTCTAATCATGTCCTGCCGTGTCCCCTTTTAGGACACGTGTGTGTCCAGTCGGAGAACTGTTCACAGTTCTCCTCACTGCTATTGTCCCTTCTATTCCCTATTTCCTATATAGGGATGTGATCTCTGATCTGTCTTAGCTATATTCCTTTGTTCTATTCATCTCTTCTCTATTTGCCTACTTGCAGCTCTTTGACAACCAGTCTGGCCAAGTTTATCTTCCAGCTCTACTGCGTTCACCGTCCTCCTTCTCCCTCCATACCTCTCTCCTACTGTCTTAGTCGGGGACGGGCTTTTCAATTGTCTCACACGCCTGTAATTATTACATTTCTACTGCCCCCTGTCCATGTAATTAATACAGAAATTCTGTGTCGTACATCATTTCCTGTGGTTAAGAACTAAGTGCTCTCTTTACTTAGTAACCAAGCACATCACTGGCTGAATTCTCCACCTAACAACTTACCTGTCCAATCCAACAGTTAATCTAGCATCAGCTACTGACTGACATAAGTTAGGTTCATATCATACACTAGTACTGTGTCCTATTATAGTACAGCAACCTAGTATATGCAACTATTTACCATATAAAGTTCATAACAGGTGAACACAATACGTCGATACAACAGACTTTCTGTTCTAATCAGTTGACAGAACTACACAGGCTTGTAAACAAACGCGACACACGCAGGTGTATACCACCCTAGTGTCTCAACTACGTTATCGATACGTTTCTCATTAGCGATGCAAAGTCGTTCGCATATTAATGAGTTGGCAACGATCGCATTTTCTGTTCAGTTACAATGTTAACTTAATTAACAAGATAAATACCTGAATTTACTGAACCTCCTCCAGTCAGCTACCAGTACTGTCAATGGGCAAGCATGCCGTAATGGGCGACAGTCAGCTGCAACTTGGTTGTGTGTGAGGCACTATACAATCGGCCTAGCAAACCCATGCGTCCTCACGCCTCGAGAGACAGAAAGTGAATGACTATTCACGCCGCATTTCTCCTACGTGCGTATCAAAGTGCACGAGAAATGAGTGCTTCCAGGTGTAAGTCAACTTCTCGAGATTCTCATTCTCAGCACTCGAATTTCTAGGTGCTTCTGCACGAGAATTTGTTGGTGTACCCAGCACCCCTGGTCACTCGATGTCCAGGTGATTCGCGAACCTTCTAGATGGAAAGTCAGGCTCGGCTATCCCCCAATCTATAAATAACCGGGAAAGTCCCTGATGACGCGCCGAATAACGGGATTCTCGCCCGACGAAGCACAGATGAAATGCCGTTTCGTCACAACCACTCATACATTAGATTACAAAACTGTAACAATAAAACTAGGCGATTCCACAATCCGACACTAATTCTAGAACCATTTACCGCCACAACATCTATGACCTGAACTCTCGGTTGACTCATCACAGGGCTATGTCAGCGTGAGTGAACGTACGTGAACGTGTTCAGACGTGTCCTTGGGGAAAACCCGAGGATGATTCAGAGCGGACGGACAGCGGCAAGCCTACTTGAACATGATTAGATATGTTTTCTATTTTGCATCAACCGCACAGTCTATGTAAAAAAGACCGCAAAGGCGGGTTAAATACACTACGTTTGCAACAAGACCTATCGAAAACAGCTCACCGAATAGACCACATTGGTAAGTACGCTGTGTGTAGTATACATTCTCGTTACACGCCGTCAAATCGGTATGGTGTTGTCACTGATGTATATCGCAGGAAATAAGGTACATGATGCTATATTCGAGTTTACACCTCGAGATATATCAGATGTGTATGATATCAAAACACTGTCTGATGTATATATCCCTGCATACTAGGTCAAAACTGGTCTGCGTAAAGGTCATATGGATGGTGTCACATTGTGTAAAATTCAGTATGTGTAAATTTATCATATACATGTGATGTCACAAGTTATATCACCACTAATTATTGTTCACCAATGCTCAGTAACTGTCCATCAGTGCGTGTATTCGCCTGCTTTGCTCACTAATATAGTACATAAAACACCTCTATGTCAGTAACATACTATATAAAATAACACAAAGTAAATAAGCTTTACAGAATTACGAAACATACAGGACGTTGCTAGCCTTCATCACCAATGACAAAACGTATACTCACACTGAAGACCCTCAGGTGACGTAAGACAGCCGGTATGAGAAGAACAAAAATGAGAGCAACACAGAGAACAACCATTATTTTACTGCACATGACGTCTTGGTGCACCCTCATAATTCTCAAATGTCAAATGAGTACTATTTTCTATTGATATATCATAATTAAAATGTCAGTACTTTTGATTTGAAAAAAAAAATTGTTATTATTTTCTGTAGATGATTTAAAAACACTAGCATCAAAATAATATTGGTTGTCGCATGTTTTGAAATACAAAATAAAATATCGACGGTGGACTGCAATGGTTTGTATTTTCTTCACAGCGGTATAACATTCGGCGGTCAGTACTTACACCAGAACGACTTGTGAAAGCGTGGAACTACAGAAATCTATACAAATCATAGTGTTGGATCACTCTACCGTATCAACACTTCACCAGTGCAACTACACAAAAGAGTACTGTGCTAATTATCAACACTCCATTAGCTGGTGCCGGAAACTACAAGCGGGTTGGAATACGTGCCTTATCGCCCTTATCCTTTGCAGCGTAATGGTCACTAAACAGAAAAATCTCTATCTGTGTCATATATGTGGTCAATTCTTTACAGAAAACACAAGCTTACACGTCACATTAACACAGTTCACAACGCCGAAACTCATACATGCCACCTCTGTGGTAACCTATACAACAGAAAAGACAACCTACAACGACACATAAAAACAAAGCATCAGACACCCACTTCAGCAACAACTATGGGTACTGCAACCTCAAAACCTATGAGCACTACACCCTCAGCTTCATCATACAAAACGAAAACACCTTCAGGTACACAAAAGCTGAGCCACCAAGCAGATGTATACTATACCACCAGTTTTCAACCCAACTACAATCAGATGTGTCATGACCCCAGCAACCAGATGTGTGATGAGCCCAATAACCAGCTGTTTTGATGTGAAACAAGACACCAACCGAAGCAATCAAGTCCAACACACTCAAGACAGTACTCAAGTCAAACAGGGTACTAAACGAAGCCAACAAGTAGACGCATACTATTCTGCCAGTTTTCAACCCAATTACAGTCAGATGTGTGATGACCCCAGCAACCAGATGTGTGATTAGCCCAATAGCCAGATGTTTGATGTGCCCGACTCTCAGATGATTGATACCCCGATTGTCTACAATACTCAGATGCCAGCCCATCAAGCGGGACACCAGTCTTATGACTACATGCCAAGTGACATATACATACCAGGCTACCAGCCAGAAAAACCAACCTACTCAGACAAAGATGTGAAGAAACCCAGAAACAGCATACAATGTGTATAGCTATGTATGTGAAAATAAAATGTTGTGATGATTGTCACTTGTCGCCCCTGGAGGAAAGTGGACTCGACAAGCACACCTTTAATATCCTTCTATTATTGGAACTATTGATTGACTTTTGTCTACACTCCTCCCTTCTGTCTTCCATACACTATATATATATATATATATATATATATATATATATATATATATATATATATGTGTGTGTGTGTGTGTATATATATATATATATATATATATATATATATATATATATATATATATATATATATGCTTCATAACATACCTTGACAACAGTTTCCTCCACCAATTAATAACTTGTTTATTGTTGAAAACTATGTCAGTTGTATGTATTGAATGTGTATATGTAGTTGGTAGTGTCTGCTAGTGTGAATGCAAGATAGGACTCTGGAATTCGTATGTGCCGTATACCCTCTCGCCTCATCATTCGGCAGAACCACAGGACATCACACATATAATTGGACAGCTCTCACCCTGGATGCTCTCCTCCTGCTTGAGTCTGGACTTAATCCAATTCTTGAAAAATGTCTTATCACCAGAAAATAATCCGATTTAGGTAAGTCACTGAAATCCATATATTTCCTGTTTTTGGAAGGTAGTACAGTCCACCACTGAATACACACCGCCACTATCCAACATTGTCTAGAGTTAATATAAATGTTCTACACAATGTCTCTTGTTAATAAAGTTTTATCTTTATTCACAGTGCAATTGCATGCAGTTTTAAGTATCTCTGCTTGCCACAGGTTAACGTCTTTTTCCTTTTAGGTGCTTTACTTGTATATTCGTTTTCGTATACAGTGTTCTGTATTTGACGTTAAGTTATCTCTTCTCACTAGTAAAACATGTCTATGTTCTTGTTGGTTCTAGGTAGGTACTTTATTTGCTCAAGTGAAGTAGCCTTCCTTTCTTCTCTGATTACAATAGTGGTATTGGAACCTGTGGGAGAGATATGCAACCCGGTGACATGAGTCTGCCTCATACTATTTTCTTATGTGAGAGTCCCTCTTCAGCCGTAATGAAAAAGCTTCCGAAGGATACTCTGACATAAGACAGAAGAATTACCCAAAGTCCAAACTATTCACTAATAGAAAGCATTGATAAACGCTAAGCCCAAACACCTATTACCCCATGCTAAACTATTACCCTAAGGCTAGATTACCTTATATATACTCTATGGTAATCCAGGAATTGAAATACACTAGCGAATAAAACACTAATATCCCATCTCCTTTCAACAATAAGGGATGTGTATTTCTTTCCACATGTACGGACACCTAGATAATCTCCGCCCAATTAGGTAGCACACACTAAAACAAAAAACCCAGTTTCTACCATTTATATTCAGTGTCAAATCCTCCGCTGTTTTTGATCCACAATCAATTTTAGCTGTAATTCTCCACATCAAACGGCTGGGAAGTCACGTATTCGTCAATTGCCCGCTATGTTCCGCTCCTCCGCTAGTTCCCTGTTTTCCCTTACGCTCGTATCTCAAAGAGGCCTAACCCTTTGATCTTCGTCTCCCGGTGTGTTCCCGTCCTGATGTCTCCCCGCCTCCGTTGCTTCATCTGTTAACCTCGGCAGTCAATGACCTCTGCGAACACCTGTGCCTGAATTCTCTACCTTTCGGTCAATGACCAGCACTTTGTCCTCGTTCAAGACAGAGAACTCGATTGTTAACCCTCCTCATACCTTGTAATTAATCTTACTCGTTTATCAGGGAATAATTAACTCACAGTATCCCGTGACAATGATACTATGTATACCAGCTCATAGCACTTCATCCATTTCGTATAATGACATTATGCATTTTTTATTCTTGTAAAATGTACTGAAACACTGTAAAATGTACTTAAATACTGTAAATAAACAGGTATATATATTATAATTACGTCTTGGTTGTTGAATTTTTAGTGTTTACGGTGTATATAGTTGTCATGTGATGAGAGAATGATACATATTGATGACAAATTCAAGAAATATTTCAACAAAACTAATGAAACGGGTTATCCAAAGTAGGAAAAACTGTTGACCATAGTCTGAAATATCTCAACCAAAATTATGAAAAGTAGGAAACTTTGCAAAAAGTATGAAAATCTGTTACCCAAAAGAAAAAAAAAATATTTGGCCACATTTCAACAAAATTTATGAAAAGTAGGAAAATATGTTAACCAAATGGCAAAAATCTTGGCGAAGTAAGAAAATGTGTTAACCAAATGTGAAAAGGTTAGCCAAATATCAAACCAAACTTATAAAAATCTCGGTCAAACCTATGAAAAGTAGGAAACTTTGTTAACCAAATGTGAAAAGTTTGGCCAAATTTCAAACCAAACTCATAAAAATAAAATTTCAACAATAAAATTGTACAAAAATTCCTGCGATATACATCAGTGACAACACTATACCGATTTGACGGCGTGAAACGAGAATGTATACTACACACGGCGTACTTACCAATGTGGTCTCTTCGGTGAGCTGTTTTCGATAGGTAAAAACGTAGTGTATCTAACCCGCCTTTGCGGTCCTTTTTATACAGACTGTGCGGTTGATGCAAAATAGAAAACATATCTAATCATGTTCAAGTAGGTTTACCGCTGTCCGTCAGCTCTGAATCATCCTCGGGTTTTCCCCAAAGACATGTCTGAACACGTTCACGTACGTTCACTCACGTTGACATAGCCCTGTGACGAGTCAACCGAGAGTTCAGGTCATAGATGTTGTGGCGGTAAATGTTTCTAGAATTAGTTTCGGATTGTGGAAACGCCTAGTTTTATTGTCACAGTTTTGTAATCTAATGTATGAGTGGTATTCTATAATAGTACCTTATTTTAGAGCTAAAGACATGCCTGGGACTTTAAGCAAGTGGTATGGTTTTGTCATTACCATGTATGGTAGGATCATTCAGCCACGGTGACCTCCTTGATAATCAGTTTTCCACCTCTGTCGTCACCATTCAGCCACGTCGCCATATGAAAACATGACCGCTTCGCCCGCAGAGTTTGTGTACATGTGACCACTGAGTCTTGCGGCTAGAAAGCACAGACACAGAGAAGAAAGAAAGCTGATTGCTGTTCACTGAGACCGGTACTTCTAGACGGTGAATGGTGGACGCTATATACACTATATCTGCTGACGTAGAATGACTCAGCAGAATATTATGCACTGTCTGGCCATGTGTCCGGGTGCGACTCCATCTTTGACCGGTTGAGTCATTAGTCCCGTGTGTCGTTTATATCCCATAAGACATGTGACCGGATACAGCGCCATCTTTGATCGGTTTTAGCCATGTGGTCTGGTTTCTCCATTACCACGTGTGATCGGATGCGACGCCATCGTTGACCACTTGAAGTCAGTGAGCACGTGGTCTGGTTGTAGTCATTACACATGCGACCGGAAGCAGCGCCATATTTCATTGGATATGACCATTACCCATGTGTATCGGATACAGCGCCATCTTTGAGCGGCTTTAGCCACGTGGTCTGGTTTTGTCATTACCACTTGTTATCGGATGCGACGCCATCGTTGACTGGCTTTACCCAGTGAGCACGTGGTCTGGTTGTAGTCATTACAATGCACGTGTGATCGGATGCGACGCCATCGTTGACCACTTGAAGTCAGTGAGCACGTGGTCTGGTTGTAGTCATTACACATGCGACCGGAAGCAGCGCCATATTTCATTGGATATGACCATTACCCATGTGTATCGGATACAGCACCATCTTTGAGCGGCTTTAGCCACGTGGTCTGGTTTTGTCATTACCACTTGTTATCGGATGCGACGCCATCGTTGACTGGCTTTACCCAGTGAGCACGTGGTCTGGTTGTAGTCATTACAATGCAACCGGAAGCAGACCCATACTTGCTCCGATGTGACCATTACCCATGTGTATCGTTATGCGGTCAGTACGCTCTGAGTCGTCCTCCGGTTCTCCCTAAAGACATGTCTGAATACGTTCACTATGTTCACCCCCACCGACATAGCCCCGTGATGAGTCACCCAGGCGGTCACCCTCCATGAGTTCAATCTTTAGACTTTAATATGAGTCTTACCCTCTGGCTATTATCAAGGACGTATTTATCTATCATCGTCCCACTCGACCACCCTTAACAATGATCAGAAGCACCTACCTAACCTTTCCTCCACTCACAAACCCCTTACCAATGAATTTCACTAAGCCATACTCGCTACATCCGATAAATATCGACCATCTTTACTTTTTAAGGTTTTCATTTCTAACCCGTATGACGATAGTGTATAGGTCACTACGACCCTCTACAGATCACTAATAACCGCTACCCACCCCTTAACAATGAATTTCACTAAGTTATACTCGCTGCTATCAATATTAACGGCCATTTTTACTTTTAAAGGTTTTCATTTGTAACCTGTATGATTATAGTGTATAGGCCACTACGACACTCTACAGATCACTAATAGCCGCTACCCACCCCTTACCAACTAATTTCACTAAGTTATACCAGCTACAATCAATAATATCGGTCATTTTTACGTTTGAAGGTTTTCATTTGTAACCCGTATGATGATAGTGAACAAGTCACTACGACCCTCTACAGATCATATAACTGCCATATTTACATTCTTACTTATTAAGGTTATCATATGACACCTGTCACGACCCGATGTTCGAAACCCCTCGCCCCACCCCACACGCCGAAACCCGCGCTACCCCTGAGCCTCCATCCCCACGCCCGCCGCCCCTAGACCACCCCGAGGAAATGCACTGTAACCCTAAGCCTTACACAGCACCAATGGAATGATGATAGTTTTTATGCCCGACCCAGTACAGATAAAGAAAGAAGACGAAAAAATAAAACTGAGGAGGAAGAGCACTGTAACCTTAGCACAGCATCACTAGTATGATGATAGTGTTTAAGCATCACCCGCTACAATCAATAATAACAGTAATTATTACATTAAAAATAATAAATTTATCACAAAAAGGGAAGTAACAGTGCAAAAATACGTTCCATTATTTATTCTTATTCTTCTGCGTTCATCCGTAGTTTTTTTTCCGGATGTGATTGCGTTATGCCTGTTTACAGCAGAGCTGCATTCTTGCGCCGTTCGGCCGACACATCCGACTTCTGTGGACATTTGTTGACCGGGTTAACCTTCCAGGGGGTTTCTTAGGACGTTAGACTCTCACTGTTGTGGTGTTATCTCCCATCCTAGCTGGCCCATATAGAACAGCCAAAGACATCCTGGTCAGCCCTCGAGGTAAGGCAGGGGCAGACCATGGGCATTCTCCGCCATCCAAGGAGGCTTCCATAATTGCAGAGCCAACACACAGCGCTCTGGTACTGGGCTCACCCAAGGAATCGTCACGTCCTGCACATGGCTGCTTAGCCTCACTTCCGTATATTGGGCCTTCCGTTCACCATAGGCTGTTCTTCCGGAAACCAGAAGAATGCAGTGTGCAGATGACACCCACACTTTGAGCTTTCGATTCGGACTTTCCGCGCAATGGATTTGCTATCCGAGCAATATTCCATTTCGTGCCACTAGGACACTTTTTCCACCTTTTATGAAGCCCACACAGTGAGCTTTTGATTCGGACTTTCAACGTAAGGGATTTGCTATCCAAGCAATATTCCATTTAGTGCCACTAGGACACTTTTCCCCACCTGTTATGAAGCCCACACAGTGAGCTTTTGATTCGGACTTTCCACGTAATGGAATTTGCTATCCAAGCAATATTCCATTTCATGCCTCTGGGAGGCTTTTGTAACCGACATACCTGTTGTATGAAGTGTGGCAGTCTGAATACTTCTTCATACACCTTTAAATGTCAACCTGTATGTAGTTAAAGTAAGCTGCGGTCAACTTGAGCTTGTTGATATCTCCATAGCGCCTGTCCTCAAATGAAGCAGGTGTGGGCCAAACTATCTTTCTCTGTTCTGCATATGTTGGGCAATCCTGCAGTAAATGTTTTGCTGTCATTTTTCCAGTTCGACAATTACATTCATCGGTATCTCCTATCTTTAGTTTATTGAACAAGTGGTATTTCAGCCTGTTATGTCCTGTGCGGAGTCTGAAGATTGCTACTTTTTCTCTTCGGTCGAGTTTGTAATATGCATCATCCTTCTGGTGGCCTGGATGCTCTGATTCCCATTTGGCTCTATAGGTGCTTTTTATCAACCTCTTTGCCTCATTATAGGTTATGTCTATGTCAGGCTGTGGTAGTCGTCCGCCCTCTTTTGCCAGTCTGTCAGCCTCTTCATTTCCTTGTATACTGCAATGTGATGGGATCCA
Organism: Cepaea hortensis; assembly: GCA_963921405.1. Classification (NCBI taxonomy): domain Eukaryota; kingdom Metazoa; phylum Mollusca; class Gastropoda; order Stylommatophora; family Helicidae; genus Cepaea; species Cepaea hortensis. The sequence continues at coordinate 68,658,097 of OY992883.1, read as the reverse complement.
CTGTATTACAACTTTTTTGGATTTCTGGCATAGACCATGGAGTGCTGCTCTTAGGTCAGCAATTTCTGTGCTGTTATTGATCTTCAGTATTGAGACAGCTGACTTTGCATCTGTGAAGATATCTATTTGCTTCTCTTTATTTTCCTACTTCATGCATGGGTCCAGTTGCTGCTTGGGTAATGTTCTTTTATGTAGTTTAGGGTTATTTCTCTTCTTTCGGTTTCATGCTGAGTGTTCTTTTTCTCAATACCAGGAATGTTTTCTATCATCTCAGGCAGTTGCTGCTGTCTCCAAGCTGGGAACTAGTCTGCATTGTAAATGGGTTTGACTGTTGATATGTTAAGTATGTGATCTGCCCTAATCTTTCATTTTGCAGTTTCTACAAAGTTGCTACGCTTCAGTCTTCCCTTTTCAAAACCACTAAACCTTTTATACATAGGGTGGTCTGTCAATCTTCTAAATTTTTCTGCTTGTTTCTAGGCTCTGCTATCTCTTCTATCCTGCATTGGTTGTAAACAAGTGATCTTTTCTAGTTCATTAATAGGCGTTGTCTTCAGGCTTCCAGTTATGATTCGCATTCCTTGATTTTGGACTCTACTTATTTTGTTAAAGTTTGACTTAGCTGCTGTTGCCCAAGATGCAATGCCATATTCCAGTGCTGGCCTCACCCGTCCAGTATATAACTTCTTGAGAACTTTCTCATCTGCTCCCCACATTGTACCAGCAAGCTTTTTCATGATTGCCATTCTTTGCCTTGCTCTTGTCCGATTTTTCTCAACCTGCGTTTTCCATGTCAGGCGACTATCAAAGGTGACTCCTAGATAGTTTGGATTTTCTTCATGGCGCAATATTTTTCCATTCAATACCAGCTTAGGTTGCTGAGTTTTATTTGAGAGGGAGAACACTGTGCATGTTGTTTTCTCCTCACTTATCTTCACTAGCCATGATTTTGACCAGTCCTCTAGCGCTAATAGGGCTTGCTGTATTCTGCTGTTAGCTGTACTAATATATTCTTCAGATGTCCATATGGCTAGGTCATCTGCAAAGGATGATGGGTGTACTCTGGCTGGAAAATTTTACGTGATGTCGTTTATATATGCTAGGAATAATGTTGGTGAAAGAAATCCTCCTTGGGGGACACCTTGCTCCAACAGCATCATTTTGCTGGTTTGTCCTTGTACTTTTGTCCTGGCAGTTCTGTTCTCAAGGTAGTGGCTGATCCATTTGTACATTTTCCCACAAACATGCATTTTTTGCAGTTTTACTTTCAGTCCTTCCTTCCATACTTTATCAAATGCTTTTTCTAAATCTATCCAGACCGCTAGTGTGTGCTTTTTCTCTTGGAAGGCATCCTCTATTTCCTGAGCTATATATGTTATTTGATCTTCAGTGGATCTGTACTTTCTGAATCCTGCTTGGTGTGGTGTTAAGAGTTTGTTTTCTTCCAGATGCCATGTTAGCCTGCCATTGATAATGCGTTCCATTAATTTTCCTACACAGCTAAGTAGACTGATAGGTCGATAGCCATTTGGTTCTTCCAAGTCTTTTCCTTTCTTTGGGACTGGTATTAGTATAGCTTCCTTCCATGCTTATGGGACTATTCCCCTCTTCCAGCTGTAATTTAGGACTGCTGGTAGTTTCTTTTTTGCCTTAGTGTCTAGTCCTATTAGCATTTCATTTGTGATTCCATCCTTTCCTGGTGATTTCTTCTTTTTTAGGGTATTCATTGCCCGTTCCATTTCTTCCATTGTTAGATTTGCCATCACATATTCTGCACCTTTCTCTGTATTACTATGATGTATCTGTTTATCTTTGATTGCTTTCTTCTGTTCGGTTGTAATATCAATGTGGTTTGCACTGGCATAGTGTTCCATTAGTGCATTTGCAGCCTTTTTTCCTGTAAGCAAGACATTTCCTTGTTTAATTGTTATTTGTTTGTTTCTAGGTCCTTCATTGTTCATGGCTTTCACTAGTTTCCATAGTTTGTTTCCATCCCTGTCAAAATTCAGGTTTTCTGTTTTTTCCCTCCAAGAATCTCTTGTTGTTTGATTTACTGTTCTTTTATATTTTGCTGAGATGGCTTTGAGAGAGATGTTCGCTTCAGTTGTTTGTTTTCTCTCTGCGGTCTTCCTGGCATCTTCAACTTTGTCCTCCAAAATTTGTAGTTCTTCAGTCCAGTATGGTTTGTAATTTTTCCTCGCTCCTCTTGGAATAGACTCATTGGCTGCCTGTATTATTGCTCTGTTTAGACTTTTCACCATTTGCTTCATGTTGCCATATCGTGTATTTATGGTTTCACAATATTTGTCTGTTAGTATGGCAAATCTGTCCCAATCTGCTCGTTTATAATTCCAGCGGGGCAAAGACTTTTGCTCCTGTGGAATATACTCCATATTCATTACAAACTTGATTGGTCTGTGGTCACTACCTGCTAATTGGTCAAGCACATGGCGATCGATTTTGTGGAGGATGTCTCCTGTGCAGAAAGCTAAGTCTGGAGTAGAAGTGGTAATCCATCTTCTGGAGTAGAAGCTCGGTGTGTCATCCGCTTTGTTGAGTAGATGGAGATTTGAGTCTATTTCCCAGTCCTCCACTTCATCTTCTCTTTTGTCAGTATCTGGGTATCCCCATCTTTCTGAACGGCTATTAAAGTCTCCGACAATAATGCAATTTGTGTCAGTTATTTTCATGTTTGAGAGTGTAAGATCCTTATCTGCCGGGCTATACGGATTGTAAATTCTTATTTTCACGTCCTTTATCATTATATCAACACCTATAATATCTGTTTGATTGTCAGAGATCACAGATACTTCGCTGCAAGGTATTGTATTTCGTGTAAGTATTAGAACTCCTCTTTGTGTCCTTCGCGGTCGAAACGTGTGGCCTGATATCCCCTGACTGAAAATTTCCGCTTGGCGTTGAGGTGTGTCTCTTGAATGCATGCCACATCTATTCTATCTTTATGAAGACGCTGTGTCAGGGAGACTTTCTTGTTATAAACTCCTTCGGCATTCCATTGTAGTATGTTGAGTATCCGGGGTGTTTGGTCAATAGCTCTTAACCTACTCCTCTGTGCCTTGACTCCACAGCACAGGGGAAGGTGACCACCAGTAGTCATGGGTGGACCCCCTCGAGGCAGAGAACCAGTCACTATCACCGCCTGATGGGACTTCACTGGATTAGCACCATAACGATTAATTTTCATCTGTGGCATCATGAAATGATAAAAGTTACGTTGCACTTCTTTGTCAAGCCTGTGGCTCAGTACATCCGTTTTCGACAAGCATTTTTCGGGATGCTTTCCCTAGCCTTTGACTGTCCCAGTCTACCTACAAGGCAGCATATTTGTGCGTCTCTTCGTCTGGTCCCTCTCCCTTGACCTGTCCGACATGGGTGACCCTACCAGTAGCTGTGCTACCGTCAGCATAGCTCTTGTGGTCATTGGAACGCGCAATCCCCTCTACCTCGTCAAGGTGGACGCACGGCAGAGGGGCATTATTTATTCATGGATTGCATCCCTGGAAACTGAGGTCGTAAAATAATTCGTTTCGCTTGAGGTGATAGACTTTTTATATAGTACAAAATATAGGTGCTGCACCTAATTTAGGGTGTGAATACAACATCCCTTACTACTTATATATATATATATATATATATATATATATATATATATATATATATATATATATGTGTGTGTGTGTGTGTGTGTGTGTGTTGTGTGTGAGTAAGTGTGTGTTTGTGTGTCAATAGTGTTATTAAGGATGTGAAAAGCACGTGACATGACGATGCAGACACACACGTTGATGTCATGAGAACAATTTAAAGATGGCTGCCCAACTTTTGACATGCACCAAAACCGAGCAGTGTTCTGTTATCCGGTTTTTGATCAGTCAAATGATGAAACCTATAGAAATTCATCGGCAAATGAAGGTCCGGTTCTCACAAATACAATTGGTCTATTTCTAAGTGTCAGTACCTTAACAGTATTTATTTTCTTTCTCTTTTCCATTATATTCGAAAATATTCTTCCCAAAAAACCATATCTCCACACTGTCTCCAGTGTCTTAATATTTCGATTGTCATTGTCCGTCATTTGCAGCCACACATAAGATAGACCACACAAAATCAACATCAGCTGAGATTGTGTGAGTGATAATTTATTTTAGATTTTAATGTCCTTACTAGATCAAGTTTACCTTGTGAGAACAGATAAACTGGACAATTTAGTGACAACTGGCAAGATTATGGGAACAGAGTGAAGGGATGCAAAGAAATACATATCTGGATGGCTTTGCAGCATACTAGGGTAAGTTAATAGGTAAATCACTAATGGTTGTAGAAAAATAACTAATTATGATAACAACTTGAAACCAGTTTATTTGTATACATACATTGTCCCTTTATTTCTCAACATAATTTCCACCAACATTGATGCACGTATCCCATAGTTTTATCAGTTCTCCCAAACCGACTGCATAGATCTGCGTGCCCTGTTCTCATGTACCTATTATCCCACGGATCTGTGCGACTTACTTATTTACTCACCCTCGTAACTTTTTCTAACCAGCTATACACCACTTTACTGGAAATCGCTGGAGGCCACTGAAAATCACCTTGACGGGAGACATTTTGCGAGTGACGCCGAAGTTGAATGTGAAGTTAAAACGTGGTTTAGAAAACAGAGCACGCAGTTCTATGAAGCCGTTTTGGGAGAACTGATGAAACTATGGGATAAGTTCATCAATGTTGGTGGAAATAATGTTGAAAAATAAAAGGACAATGTCTCATCTCATCTCATCTCATCATGTTCCTCTTGTACCTTGCGGTGTCGAGGTGAAGTATAAACATCGTAGAGAGTGCCCGATTATGGGCTTCATATATCGATATTCCCATGGACTCTGCTATTTCCTCCGTCCAACGTCCGCCTCTTCCTCTATTTCCATCTGGTCTGTACATCATTGCTTGTTGTGGTATGATGTTGACTGGTAACATACTTGCATGGCCAAACCATTTGACTTACTGCTTTCTAATATAATCTAGTGCTACTTTAACCCCCCACTTTAGTCCTGATTTCTTCATTTCTGATCTTATCTCTTCTTGCTACGTTGATTATTCTTCTCGGGAACCTCATTTATGTTGTTTTGATGTATACAAATAAACTGGTTTCAAGTTGTTATCATATTTAGTTATTTTTCTACAGCTATTTGTGACTTACTTATTAACTTACCCTCGTAGCATAATACACAGACTTGATTCATGATTGGCGAACCATGGCCGCTGTAGCGTAGCGTATACTACTAGGATGGAAAATAAATCAAAGTAGATACAAAATAGACTTCTACGAATAGAGAATCTAACCACTGCTGAAGAAGCGATCAAAAGGCTCGCAATTCTAGAAGGAGGATTTTCAAAGTCCCAGAATGGATCACTACTTATAAACAGTGGCAGGCGGAAAGTTATGACGACCCACCGTACTAACAAAAGAAGACAGTATGTCAATGGAATCCTGCTATCGTGCCTGGATGAATAATGAACCCCCACCGTCTAATGCATTCTCACACAACAGGAGATAAGACAGATTTATAAGTATAGATATAGTCCTTTCACTCGTCACCAAATCTGGTGATGCTATTAATCTAATTCTATAATGAAAGACGCAGTTTGTTATAATTACAAATATAACATAGATGTTAAATTCTAAGCACACTACGTGAGACCCACGGGGAACTCACGGACACATAAGAGATACGCAGATCTCTGGTAAACCTAAATTATTATAGTAGTGTACAGCTAGTGGATGTTAAAATCATTGTCAATGTGTAATGGCCGATAGCGGACATAAATTGGTGATTGCTGTGAAGTGGCAAACGGGGTGTTAGCCACTTATCTATTTATCCTTGGCCTCCTGGATGGTAAGCTGAAAGGTGCTGACTGGTTAGTGGTATGGACTCCACTCTCTGCTGCATCAGTGTGAGTGGTGCGTAGCTCAATCACCGGTCGTGACTATGGCTACTGTTGATCAGGGTGTCGGCTCTGCGAATGACAGTGAGAAGGGGTGAATAATCCTTCAAGACAGAGTTGTAAATTCTTTGTCCCTGTCCTAGTCCTACATGGCCTACACGTCTCATATAACTTTCAATAGCATGTGCTGTCTTATTTTACATATGTTGATTCCTTATACTGAAATCTACACCAGTACACTGATCTAATGAAAACAGCACACAAATGATATTCTATTATTTCTTCTTATATTTAGATCAAACATGTATAACCACTTAGACGCTCTACGTCAAAGACTATAGTCCTAAAATATATATATATATTCTAAGCCATGATTAATCATGGAAACATGAACCACAATTCCCATAATGAATTTACATTACATATTATCGGATGACTTAAATGGAATGGAAAACGCAGACGCCACAACTACGACGTAACCATACACATTAACAAACCATTACATCTATGAAACAACACACGTCGTTTTCCAAGTATGGAAACAAACAAACTACACTCAATACGATGATTTGATTGATTGATTGATTGATTGATTGATTTAGGAATCGACATCACAGCACTCAGGGCATTCCCACAAGTGCTTCGTCCCCATCCTCAGCAGCCAGCGAAGAGTTCCAACACTAATAGTACCAGTAGCAATCTGATTATAAGTCCGTCTCGCCTTTCCTCTGAGCGTTGAGCGTCGGCCAGATCCCCTCGTCACTCCTCACTGTCTGATTCTTGCCAGACCATGGTGATCCATTTGCTCCTCCGAGGTGTGCACGTGCTCCCACAAGGCCGCAACCACATCTGCCTTGTTATGTATCAATACTCCACCAAGTTCTGCAGAGCCAGCCAATCTGTCCGCCTGTTCATCTCCCAGCACACCGGCATGCCCCGAAGAAAAGATCCAGGCGATGCTTGTCACCCGTGATCTCCGAAGCGAAGCAAGCCACTCCGCACGAAGCCTGCCCGTCCTCACCCTCGTCAGCATGCTTTCTGGGTCAGTTACAATCACGATGTGTGTGTGTGTCGTATTCTCCATCCAGCGGAGAGCCGCAGTGACTGCCTCCACCTCCATTCTTAAGCTGGATGTTGTGGTATCATAAGACAGGCTCTCCTGCCCCAAACATCGACCATTAGCTTTGGCTATGAACCCCCAGCCACTTCTCTCACCTCTTTACACCGAACCATCTGTGTAGATAATCACATCACCCGAGTGAGCATTGTCCTGAATTAGTTGCTGTATATCCACTTCAGTGGTCCCTGCTGGCCACTCCCTGCACTCCCGACTTAATGTGATTATAACTCTGCACAAGTCTGACTGCTCCGCTGGCACTCTGACCCACTCCTCTCCACGCCTAATGTTCTCCAAGGTAAATACCTGTCTGATCGTATCCTCCGCCTGAGCCATCCATGATTTCCCTCTTATCAGTAGCTGACCCTTAACTGCGTCCAGCGCCTCGTGCAGTGGGTGGTCTGTGTCTGCATCTACTCTGAGGTATGCCTTCGCCTGCATCACCTTGAGCCTACCAGCAACAGTCGGCAGACCAAGGATGTAACGCATACACACTACTGGGGTGTCTCTAGTGCATCCCAGAAAGACCCGCATAGCTTCGTTCTGTATGCGCTCTAAATTCACCAGCTGACTCTCTGAGACAGTGATCAGACCTAATCAATAATCAATTACTGAGAGGATCAAGTGCTGGTATCTTCTTCTTCTTCTTTGCGTTCATCCGGAGTGTTTTTTCAGATGTGATTGCGGTGTGTCTGGTTAGGCACACTTGGGTCGAAACCCTTAGGCCAACACATCCGACTTTTAGCGTGCATTTTTGACCAGGTTAGCATTCCTGGGAGACTCTCACTTTTGTGGTACTGTCCACCGCCCAGCTGGTCAAGTTGGAACAGTCGAAGACTGCACGGTCCTCCCTCAAATGAAGGCAGGGACAGTCCATAGCATTTTCCGCCATCCTGGGTGGCTTCCATAATTGCAGAGCCGACACATAACGCTCTGGTGCTGGGCTCACCGAGAGAATCGTCACGACCTGCTCATGGCTGCTTTGATTCCTCACTTCAATATATTGAGTATTTCGTTCGCCCCGTGCCGTTCCCGCACAAACCAGACAGGTCTGCAGACGGTATCCACTCAGCGAGTTTTCGGACAAGTGCTTGTCATTGCGCCCGTCAGAGCTGTTCCAGGCACGACAGACATTCGGAAAACTACCTAGTCAGAGCTGTTCCGAACAAGAGCGGCATTCGGAAACTAAGTAGTCAGAGCTGTTCCTAGCACGAGAGACATTCGGACGAGACATTACACTCGGACGTAAATGCGTAGTGCCAATTTTTAGTTTGCCACCCGTAGGACGGCACTTCCGACTTCAGCAGGCATTTTTTAATGAGGTTAGCTTCCTCGGGTTTCGAGGCATGTTAGACTTATTGTTATGTCGCCCACATCTCAACTGGTCAAGATAGAACGATCATCGACATCACGGTTAACCCTCAAGGGAAGGCAGGGGCAGACCATGGGCATATCAAAGGCTATCCAAGGAGGCTTCCATAATTGCAGAGCCGGCACATATTGCTCTGAGACTGGGCTCACCGAGGGAATCGTCACGTCCTGCTCATGGCTGCTTTGATTCCTCACTTCAATATATTGGGTATTTCGTCCGCCCCGTGCCGTTCCCGCACAAACCAGACAGGTCTGCAGACGGTATCCACTCAGCGAGTTTTCGGACATGTGCTTGTCGTTGCGCCCGTCAGAGCTGTTCCAGGCACGACAGACATTCGGAAAACTTCCTAGTCAGAGCTGTTCCGAACAAGAGCGGCATTCGGAAACTAGGTAGTAAGAACTGTTCCTAGCACGAGAGACATTCTGACGAGACATTACACTCGTAGTGCCAATTTTTAGTTTGCCACCCGTAGGACGGCACTTCCGACTTCAGCAGGCATTTGTTAATGAGGTTAGCTTCCTCGGGTTTCGAGGCACGTTAGACTTATTGTTGTGATGTCGCCCACATCTCAGCTGGTCAAGATAGAACGATCATCGACATCACGGTTAACCCTCAAGGGAAGGCAGGGGCATACTATGGGCATATCAAAGGCTATCCAAGGAGGCTTCCATAATTGCAGAGCCGGCACATATTGCTCTGAGACTGGGTTCACCCAAGGAGTTGCGACGTCTTGCTCATGGCTGCTTTAGTTCCTCACTTCCATGTGTTGGGCATCTCGCTTGCCACTGGTCGCTCAAGCACACACCAGGAACGGTCAGACTGCGGGCGACATCCACTCGGTAAGCTTTTGCTTTTGACTTCGGACCACGCAATGGATTCGCTAGCCGTTCGTTCCAATTCGTGTTATTGAGACATTTTTTCACTTTTGTCTACACTCTATGTGTTAGACACAGACAGTTTTCGTAGCCATTTCATTCGACTGGGACATTTTCTGCATTTTTTATTCTCGCTCACGAGGTAGGCTACATGTGCTGCCGGCTCAGCACCTTACCTCCGTGTAGCAGTGAGCGAGAAACGGCCAGGCCCTCTCATCCGGGAATCCGCCATATCCCCCAGCTGAGAGCCTTCAAACAAGTATCAGAACTGGGCATGTAGCGTGCTCAGTATCTACCTCTATTTATCAGTTGGTGTGTATCGGCCCGGCTCTCAGATCCGCGGGTTTGTGGCTTAGAGGCGTTCAGCCACAGCCCTTGACAGAGAGCCTTAGAGTATTTTCCAGACCAAGGTCTTCTGCCTTCGTGTACCTGATTTAATCTTTCGACTGTTATCCTCAGTCTACCTGCAGAGCAGCAGGTTGTGTCTCTCTTAGTCTGGCCCCTATCCCATTAGCTGTCCGATATGTAGTTTTCATCCATCGGCAAGCAGATGGGGTCAATGGGACACGCAAGCACCCCCACCACGGCAAGGTGGAGACACATCGGGGGAGAAGTGCTGGTATAGTCTGAAAAGCATTCTCTGCTCTGTGTCCATTGCAACCATAGTTTTAAGTGCACTGAGTCCCTTTTGAGATTTTGTCACAACCGTCTCCACATGGTCCTAGAAGGATAGGCTCCTGTCAAATGTGATCCCCAGATACTTCAGTTTGTACGATGATTTCACAACCCATTTTTGATGAATTACATAGAATGAAATGAAATCACACACCACAACTATAACGTCACAATGTGCATGACTGAAACATTAAATCTACGAAACACCACCAGTTAACTTAAAGAGTTGTACTACTAGCAATAGTCTTCCTTATATTTTATTAAACATAATTAATTATCCAGAAGATTTCTTAGCTAGGTTTAAGATTACTTTCACTATACACAAGAACGATATTGAGGTTGGAGAATACCCCCAGGGTTTGAACTTTGTTAAGTGGGCCATACTGGACCACGTAGTAGTAATCTGACTATGGGCAAGATAAAGATTAATAAATAATAATTAATTGTAACTTATTTACTCTCTGAACTAATTCCTTTGACTAATATGTATATTATCTAGAGAAATACACTAGTTCCGAAGCTAAGCACATAATTAATATATCTTAACTTTAATCGTCTACTGAATAACTCGGGTTTCGTTTCCGCAGGCGGATATTTTTTTTTTAATTTCCAGAATACAGTAATGTAATTTATCCATGTTTTAATGCCACACGTGGCTAGCTTTGCGTTATCTCTTGTCGGCAAGCCACATGACACAAACACTGTACTAATTCTAGTATTAGTTAACTAACACTAGTTTTAATTAACAGTGTCTATTATCGATCGGTATGGCCTTTAGATTTCGCCGGCATATCGACACACGCAGAAAAATGTTAACAAAATTATTATACCTATTCTGCAACTTGGTTTGATCGGACCTATCGGGAGAGAAGGGTGGCCCTGGCGTTCCTATGGTGTTTTTAAGTATGTACGGCTTAACAAGAGCCAGAAAAAGGTTATAGACACAAATATGTGTTCTATTGTAGCCAGGGGACTTTGCCACATCCTTCACCGTCGGGTACTGAGATCAAAATGGCAGAAGTCAGGGTTCTAACCGGAGTTATCTTCCCTTACAGGAGAGCTCTCCTCGACTTTCTGTGGCCAAATTAAATTCCCAGCCAAACTAAATATAAAATTCAGCCTGACTTGATTTCTTGGCGTGTAAACAAACTCTACACTACATCTACTTCTAACTATTAGAAGAAATCGTATTTTATCTCTCTGTATAGTTTTATGTATATACATACACTAAACACCGACGATCTTAGCTAATATGATAACAATACACAATAATACATAAATATATAAGTGGGGTTTACTGAATGCTATCCCAATCTAATAAAAAACGATATCAGAGTTGGGCCACCTTGTCACAATCGCCCAAGCTTTTCGACGTGACACTTGATGATGAGTTCTAGTAAAATTGACGTTTGCCGTAGAATTGGAAAAAATAATATATTGTCTTGTCATTGTCATTAGGGTATCATGAATTACATGTACCGTAATCTGGAGGGCATTATTTTCGTGCATCACGGTGCCTTTTTTCATAAACAATGTGAAAACTGGATTCCGTAGCTAGGTGAACGACGAGAAGACTATGTCGCGAGAAATGTAAACAATGGCGACAGAATTCGCCAAGTTTATCACAAATCACTATAGGGAAATAATCACGTGCCGTCGTGTTTCTGATCATATTTTCCCGACGACTGACGTGCGCCAACGATCCCCAGTTGTGTTGGGGAGAGTCGGCTGTTAGGACCGTTGGAGGAATAAAAAGGTTGGAACAATTATCGCTGCCATTTACACGACTCTGTGGATGTTCAGGAGAACGTGGAACGATCTATACACAGCGACTTTCGTGTCTGCGCTCACGGAATTTTCTCGGCTAGGCATTTAACGAGGAATTTCCCTTCTCTTGATGTTTGAACTGTTATGACAATTCACATCTGTTTACATATTGACTGTTGGCGCTGGATTTGTGGCGGCATTGGCAGCAACAGTTGGCGATAGCTGTGCTATTGCGGAGTTAATTTTTGCTGACTAAACTGTAAGTTTTATAGCTTATTCTATCTATCTATCTATATATCTATCTATCTATCTATCTATCTATCTATCTATCTATCTATCTATCTATCTATCTATCTCTCTCTCTCTCTCTCTATCTATCTATCTATCTATCTATCTATCTATCTATCTATCTATCTATCTATCTGTCTATCTGTCTGTCTGTCTGTCTGTCTGTCTGTCTGTCTGTCTGTCTGTCTGTCGGTCGGCCGGCCGGCCGGCCGGCCTGCCAGCCTGCCTGCCTGCCTGATAAGAATGGGGCATTGTCATATTCCCTCCGTCTCCCGTCAGTGTGTCTGTTTTCATGTATGACTCGGTGACATGTCATCATCGTCTGTAACAACGTCAATGCGACATTTGTAAATGGGAGAATGTTTATGCTCCGTCGTAAGACAGTAACCATCCTTAATATAACAATTGTAAGTGTGACAGCAGCCCACATAACGCTTGTCAATTACGGTTATTAAAAGATATATATATTGTTACAGCATACATGTAACAATCGTATATATTCCAGCTGCACATTGAAGATTGGCATTGGCTGTAACACGTAAATATAACAATCGCATAGATCACAACAGAGTTGTTCTACATTGTGTGGTAGCTTGTACGGGTGTCTCCCTGGCCTAGTGGCTAAGCCGTCTGCCTCGTGCTCAGCAGGTCGCGGGTTCGGTTCGTTGTCCGATTCCGTCATTCGGCTTATGAGAGCATTTTTTGTCGGAGGCTCTGGTTCTACTGAGTTCTTTCTGTGTGAGGCTTTGGGTAGGCCGTTGAGTCTAAGCAGCCTCTTCGTCATTTCGCTTTCGAGGGAGATGCATCACATCTAGTCGTGCATCTCACAGTAGGTGTGCCCGACTTCGGCATGCACTTGTAAGAGGTTCACTTCCTGTACACACATTCTATTCAAGGTACGGATTCAGTCTACCCCTGGGTAGGTTTCCTTCCTGTACACACATTCTATTCAAGGTACGGATTCAGTCTACCCCTGGGTAGGTTTCCTTCCTGGACACACATTCTATTCAAGGTACGGATTCAGTCTACCCCTGGGTAGGTTTCCTTCCTGTACACACATTCTATTCAAGGTACGGATTCAGTCTACCCCTGGGTAGGTTTCCTCCCTGTACACACATCCTGTTCAAGGTACGGAATATGTCTACCCCTGGGTAGGTTTCCTTACTGTACACACATTCTATTCAAGGTACGGATTCAGTCTACCCCTGGGTAGGTTTCCTTCCTTTACGCACATCCTGTTCAAGGTACGGACTCTGCCACCCCTGGGTAGGTTTCCTTCCTGTACGCACATTCTGCCACCCCTGGATGGGGTTTCTTTCTTAACAACTTTGTCATGGCAGTAGCCTGACGACCTTCTCTTCACGATCTCAAACTGTCGTTGGGTTGGATTTTTATCGTGCGCAACTTGCACATTGGACCTCCTGTTTTTCGCCCGTATCCGAGAAATCTATTTATCCGATCTTCCTACCCAGAGATAAGGAGGACGTGTAATAATAACATTAGATACATCGTTAATGGACACAATGTCAGTCCTGTTTTTGGGGACATTGAATACATATGGTTACTGGACACATTCTAGGCCATATTTTGGGGTCATTACATACATATGGTTACTGGACACATTCTAGGCCATATTTTGGGGTCATTACATACATATGGTTACTGGACACATTCTCATCCAAATTTTGGGGACGAACCATGTATCTCGTGGGCCTCGGGTGGTCACAGTAACCTCTCTGTCACGGAGTCTAAGCTTTCTGAGAGAAAACCCTGTGCAATGAAATCGATCCTTTTGCCTTGTAACCTTTGTTTCTTACCAGTGACGTGCTACAGATTTGCTTTATGACAATCTGCATGACTGTAACATGTGACCTTCTCTGTCTCACTTACCAGCGGCGTGCTAAAGATATGCTTTATGACAACCTACAGGACAGTAACATGTGATCTCCTCTGTCTCGCTTACCTGTAGTGAGCTAAAGATTTGCTTTATGACGAGCTACAGAACAGTAACATGTGACCTCCTCTGTCTCATTTACCAGCGGCGAGCTAAAGATTCCACTTAAATCAACTATTTATCCACTCTTCGTAAATCACTCACTCCCCCATCGATCTTCCTACAGTTGTTATCCCCCTGACAACTATTCCAGAGCGAACCCCGTGGAAAGATGAACATAGACTATCACTACAAATCCAGACAAAAGTGAGAGGAATATTTGACAAGGAAGAACAGAACAGTGTGCAGCGCAGAACAGCCGCTCTCAGCTTCCTTGATGACGAATACCCACAGGATCTCTGGATCCGAGTCTACACAGATGGGTCAGCACAAAATGCTGTTCGAAATGGAGGAGCGGAAGTGTACATAGAATACCCAAATAATACTAGGGACACGGCCAGACTTCCAACAGGAAAGTACTGCCATAACTATGATGCTGAAGTTGAGGCAATAAAGATAACCACAGAGAAATTACAAAATACCAGCCATGGTACACAACCTGTGGTGATATTGACAGATGCAAAATCCGTAATAGAGGCGCTTCTGTCTGGGAAATTGTCAGTTCTAAGGACACTACTTTATGAACTTAGCAGTCATCATAAGGTCACCATACAGTGGATACCGTCCCACTTTGGAGTCCCCGGAAACGACAGAGCTGATCGATTGGCTAAGGAAGGAGCAAAAGAAGAACAGAAGAACAACCTGATGTGCCCATTCCATCCATCCATCCATCATGTGCCATGCCGGTAAGAGTGGGCGGTCATGTTTTGCCATCTCACTCGATCACCAGAGTCGTGGATCAGCT